>CM040240.1:170326023-170342695 GCA_022545495.1 Chrysanthemum lavandulifolium | reverse complement strand
TGTTTTTATATTTTTCATAGAATCGAATATTAATTTAGACTTTTCACGAAATTTTCATAATTTTTCATCACTTTTGCTATTTTCTTCATTTAAAACATTTTTAAGCCTTTTAATTAGCTTTTAATACAATTAAATCGAAAAACTTCAAAAAATAAGTTTCGTTTTCCTAGGTTAAGATAAATATAAAAGTCAAAAAATATTTTTCAGATTTTCATAGTTTAATTTGTAATTTTAGCAATTTAATTAGTTTTAAATAGTTTTAATTCATAGAAAATAGAAAAATAATCAGAAAAATATAAAATTAGTTTGAAAATTCTATTTAGTTATTTTAGATTTTCCAAGTCATAATTTTATTTTCTAGCTTTATTTCATATTTTCTTGTATTTTAGGGTATTATTAAATAAGTAAAAGTAGTTTTAAATTAATAATAATTAGATAAATAGTTTTAAAATAATTTTCTTTTCTAAAATTTTCTCTTATCATTAGGTTTGTAAAAATGTCATTTTAGATTTTTAGGATTAATATTGTTTCAATTTCACATTTTCTTTTTATGCGTCGCGTAGTTTTAAGTTAAATTTTATAAAGAAAAATCAAAACATCATTTTGCAAATAGTGATAGCGTTTATTTAATATATTTTATCTTTTAATTTTCTTTAATTTGCATTTAAGCCCTTGTAGTTTATATACTTTTTCTTTAGGTATAATCAATCAACTCTTTTCCGTTCAAATTCTCCCGATCACTATCAGTTTGATTATTCATCGCATACAGCTCGTTGGGACATAACGACACTGGGAAACACTATACTCTCTCGATCTTCATTGTATTGGTATGCGGCTGTTTGAAGTTTATTACGGTTGGCCATTCACAAGTGGTCGACTTGTGTGATAAAACTTGACGGTTCACCATCGATCAAATTTTAGAAATTCTCATAAATTTTATCATGTAATTATACCGCCTAATTCCCCATTTTGGCCAAAATTTTTTTGGAGTAAGTGTTACGCACTTACTCGACTATCGATTATCGATCCGCCATGTCTAATAAACAAAAGGATTGGCTAATCCGGAGCAACCGGCTCTTGGTAAAGATATCTCAAATCCGTTGACGACTTGTAATTTGCCCAAAATTGTATGGTATTATTCACCATATCCTTAAAAGTGAAGAGTTGGCTAGCCCCAAGTTTATGGCTTGTGGTAAAGCGGTGGAAAACCATAATTGGTAATCAGCTCACCAAAGATAATATTGATAATTTATCTAAGAGTTGGCTAGTCCGAGCAAAGCAACACGGTAAGACAAATCAAATCCGTTGGAAGGCGGTGGTTTGCTCAAAATCACATGGTTATCGATGTACCATAGTTCTTACTTGAGCTGAAACATTTGGCTACTCCGAGTAATGGCTTTTGGTAAAGAGATTCAAATCCATTAAGTTTTCTCAAAAGATTGCTAGGGACTAGCAATAGTTTAGTGTGGGGTATTGATGAGTGTGTAAATACTCATCATTTTGAATACATCTGACGCAAAACATTTAAAAATGCTCGAAATGCATCAAAATCTTGAAAATATCTCAAAATTGCATTTATATATTTCGGATGCAAAATGTTTAAAATCGGATGAAAAATGAGCTAAGTTTGCATAATTGGCGTTTTGGTCCCCAGTTTCAAAAGTCGTATCGAAATAGTCCCTGAGCACTTATTTCAAAGAAAAGTCACCAAGGTCCTTTTAAAATCATAAGTTGTCAAAATTAGTCCTTTGGTGAAAAATGTCAAAAGTTTTGAGAAATTACAAGTTTGGTCCTTGAGTTTCAAAATTGGCAAAAATGGTCCTTGGAAATTTGAAAATGTCTATTTTGGTCCTTGTACTATTGAAGCTTGTCATTTTGGTCCCTTGAAACAACTTTGGAAGAATGGCGATTTGGTCCTTGAGTTTGGGAAAATTCGGTTTGGTCTTATGTTATTAAAACAAACCAAACACCTTTTGGCCCTTGACCCTATCAAAACCATTTGGACCCCCAAACCACACTTGACCCCTCCATTTGACCCCTTCCAATAATACTCCCACAGGTCAAATAAGTCGACCCCGCCTGCTTTCCTATCTTTTCTCCTCTTACCAACTTCCTGCAACACTCGACACTCCACCATCCTTCCACTCAACTCCTCCACACCATGTCCCTCCACCTCAACAACATCCAAGAAACATTAATTGCTTCCTCCCCTTGCACTCAACCCCATTGCTAAAACCATTTGGTGCCAAAATGTGATCAAGCGCCAATATCTTCTCAAGACATCGGTGGTCCCAAAAACAAGTGGGAATTGCTCGATGGGGAGAGATGCGGTTTGGGTATAAATAAAGGAAGAAGAAGCAAGAGAGAGAGTAGTCCTTAGTTTTAAGTTTCTTACATGTCGTTTTTAATACAAATGTTTTAGTTTAAGTGTAAAGCGTAATCTTTTGTTTCAATGTACTAAACTCGAGTCATTTTATTAGTGTAATCTACTTTCTAGTATCAATTCAAGGTTTAATATCTTTTCAAGTTTTATGTTCCTTTGTTGCAAATTTTAGTTTCAAGCTCTTGTATTCAAGCTTCTAATAGCTTATTTTTAAGTACAAATAAACTTATTGAAGCTACTTATAACTTTTAGTAGCTTACAATTAAGTTTCAAGCAACTTTGGTTTTGGTCAACAAAGTCAATGAAGCATCAAATGGACTTGGTTATGGAATTTGGTTGATGCGAGCTTGGATGGGTTGGATTAGACTAGGTTAGTGTAGGATTGGTTACGGTTTAAACTGCAAACATAAAATTTGGACACTTGTGAGTGTTTATCTCATTTTCATTTCTAATTAGGTTTGCATATTGTGCTTGTATTTGTATCTGTGGTCATTAACAGTTTAGGTCTGTTTATTTAGTGGTAATTAGGATAACTAAACTCAGTTTAATTAATAATACAAGCTAGTTCGATAGTTGGCTTAGTTTAAATTACAAATCGATGATTTAAGTGTTGTTTGGATTTTATAGCAAAGCGTGTTTGAGGTTTGTTCGATGGTTGAGACTTGTTGTTTTAGGCTTATTGACCTCAATTGTACTCATTGAGGTCAACAAATAACGATTGCATACACTCAAAGTCAAAATCAACTTGATCTGTCCTCATTTCTTATCGATAGAAATTTGTAATATCATAAGCTTGATTTGTGTTCAAATATCACTAGAGTAGCTTGCATCAGTTCCATCATACCTTAATACATCAAATTCAGTCCACAAATTAAGCTCAAAGTTCACAAAAGTCAAAATATCAAAACTGTTTCAAAAGTCAAAAAGTGAAAATCTCATTTTTCACCCAACTTGGGTGATTTTTCATGGATTCAATTTTGGGCTAAATCAAGTGAAATGTGGGTTTTTATACTTCAACTGGTCTAGTTTCCATAACTGATTTTTGCAAAATTTTACAAAAGTTTCTTAAGCTCCAAATCGACTTGTTAAAAGCTCAAAATGCCACCGTGACGAGCATAAGTCACGAGGCGGTTCTCGGGTTCTTCGAGCTTGTCGAGAGCTCGGTTGAGCTCATCTCGGGCTCAATCTTGGTTTATAAGTAGCTAGCCGGTCTTCTTGAGGTCCAACTTCGGTTTCGATTTCCGACTTATTGAGTAGCTTATTTTCAAGCTACAAGGTTGTGGTAAAAGCATTTTTAGCTTAAGCCAAATCATTCAATTCTGTGTAGCTTGTACTTTAGAGGTTTAGGTCGGTTGTATCTAGTTGCTTTTGAGTAGTTATAGCTTATTATAGCTTCGTGATAATTTGGTGGTCTTTGGTGTTCATTTGCTTATTTCAAGTGCTTATTTATAAGCACTTTGCATTCTGATTCCATATTCTCACACATAAGCCCTTTGTTTTATATTTTCATAGAATCGAATATTAATTTAGACTTTTCACGAAATTTTCATAATTTTTCATCCTTTGTTTGCTATTTTTCTTCATTTAAAACAGTTTTTAAGCCTTTTTAATTAGCTTTTAATACAATTAAATCAGAAAAACTTCAATAATTTTTCATCACTGTTAGCAATTTAATTAGTTTTAAATAGTTTTTAATTCATAGAAAATAGAAAAATAATCAGAAAAATATAAAATTAGTTTTGAAAATTCTCTTTAGTTATTTTAGATTTTTCCAAGTCATAATTTCATTTTTCTAGCTTTATTTCATATTTTCTTGTATTTTAGAGTATTATTAAATAAGTAAAAATAGTTTTTAATTAATAATAATTAGATAAATAGTTTTAAAATAATTTTCTTTTTCTAAAAATTTTCTCTTATCATTAGGTTTGTAAAATGTCATTTTATATTTTTAGGATTAATATTGTTTCAATTTCACATTTTCTTTTTGCGTCACGTAGTTTTTAAGTTAAATTTTATAAAGAAAATCAAAAACATCATTTTGCAAATAGTGATAGCGTTTATTTAATATATTTTATCTTTTAATTTTCTTTAATTTGAATTTAAGCCCCTGTGGTTTATATACTTTTCTTTAGGTATAATCAATCAACTCTTTTCCGTTCAAATTCTCCGATTACTATCCGTTTGATTATTCATCGCACGATTCGTTGGGACATAACGACACAGGAAACACTATACTCTCCTGATCTTCATTGTATTGGTGTCTGAACTGTTTGAAGTTTATTACGGTTGGCCATTCACAAGTGGTCAGCTTGTGTGATAAAACTTGACGGTTCACCATCGATCAAAATTTTGGCGCCGCTACCGGGGAGCCGTGCTAATTATCTTACGCTTAGCAGATTAGTGATTTGAATATTCACTCCTTGTTCATACCATCTATCTATATCTATATATATATTTTCTTATAAAAAATCCAAAAAACCCAAAAACATCCAAAAACGTATAAAACACAAAAATATTTTTCTTTTGTTTCTATATATATATCAAAGATAAAAATACAAAAGATTTGTCGTTTTCTTTGTTTATTAATAACAACATAAAAATTACCACATAAACCAAGGCGATGTACTACCTAGCTGGGAATACGACCATAATAAGTTCCCGAACCAAAGATTAAAACTTGCCTTTGTGTCCTTGTGAGTGGTGTACCTTTCAAAAAGCCATTCATCTTGTGATTATTGGTTTAAGTTCTTTGTCGTTTTGCCTCGATATTGTTTTAATTGGTTTGTTGTTATATATACTTTTCAAAAACCGGAAAACCCAAAAGATTCTTCTTACCCCATTTCATAATTCATAATTCCTTTCCTTAACTCGAGATTTCTTAGAGTTAACTCTAGTGTATCTTTTCGCTCTTCCGAATCTGTAAGCCCATTTCGTGAGCTTGTCAAGATTCCAAGAAGGCGTGTCCGTGAACTTTTCCCCATCGATCGGATCGAGATCTGACCCTTACACTACTTCCGTTATCATGGCGTAGAACGTCCTATGTGAGCTTCTCCGAGCGCCCATCGGCGGGTATGGAGATGCTATTGTTATCCCGACCATTGTGGTGAAAATTTTGAACTCAAAACCGGGTTCTTGAATCTTGTAACCTCAAGTCAATTCTATGGTTTTGAGAGGTCAATTCTATGGTTTTGAGAGGATGATCCTCATGCTCATATTCGATGGTTTAACAAGATTGCATCTACCATCAAATACAAGAATGTCCCTACGAGATGTTGTCAAGCTTCTTCATTCCCATTTTCTCTTGAGGACAAGCCGGTTTGGCGAAAAACAACCCCTCAATCAATCGAAACATGGGAAGACACGGTGAAGAAATTTGTGAGCGAGTTCTATCCACCTTCCAAAACCACGAGTCTTAAAAATGAAATCATCAATTTCACACAAAGTTTGATGAATCCTTGGTGAATCGTGGGATCGTTTTAAGGAGTTGCTCACAAATGTCCTCACCACGGTTTCTCCGAGTTGATGCAACTCGATACTTTCTATAATGGGTGAGTCAATCGATCAAGATTCTCTCAATTCCTCATTGGAGGAATTTTCTTGAACAAAACTATCAAAGAAGCTTTAGCAATCATTGAAAGCAAGTCTAAAGTCCGCCTTGCTGAAGCAAACGGTTGTTTCCCAAGTCGGTGTTGGCGCATGTCTTTGATCAACACGGTTCCGTCACTCGTGTCTGGTTGAACCGGTACTTCCTTCTGCCGTTCTAGGGACCACCCTCCCGTTCCTTGGTTTAGGGACCACCCCTCCGTTCCTTGGTTGTTGGTGTATTGGCTCTTTGGTTTGGTTCGGTCAAAGCTTTCATCTACTTCATCGCGGTGAGTCAATCTAGCACCGATGCTAAGATTGACAAACTCATGAAGCAATTCAAGCTTTGGTTCTCTCAACCAAAGAAAGTTTTTTTCCACAAACTTCACCTCTGCTTTGAAGTTAAGAAAGTGGAAGTGCGTGTTACTGCGGTGGCCCCATGCCTACTACAGCTGTATGGCCACCGATGGTAACCCTTTGAAGCTAACGCTGTGGCGGGATTTCTAATCGAGGCAACCAATACCGTGCTCATATAGACCCGAACCACCGTCCTAACCACTACCTGGACCTCCCGGTTTCAATCAAAACCAAAACCGTAATCAAAATCGAATAGAGCGAACCAAGGTTTTCAAAACCAAGGTAATTTTAGTCAAAACAACGGTTTTCAAAATCAAAATCAAAACTTCCAACACCAAGGAAAATTTAATAGAAACCGGTCGGGAAATTTCAACCCATGGTATTTTCATGGCAATAATCAAGAAATTTCTAAAATCAAGGCCTAATCCAAACAATAGAGCCCATAATTTTCTGTGCAAAATCAAGCCATTGTTCCAACTGGACCATCATCGATGAGTTGTTGAAACAATTCATGAAATCGAGAGAAATGAGCAGTTGTTGGTTAGCGATTCGACATTAAGAAGTCTTTAAATGATCGACCCTTTGGCTCGGTACTTTACCTAGCAACACGATCGCTAATCCGAGGCGATGCAAAGGCGATCACAACCGAAGTGGTGCCGTATGATGGACCCGCTATTACTACTACCTCTTCTTCTTCTCTCCCGAAGGTAGTGGAAAGTGAACACGAGGCGACAAAGGACAAGGAACTTCCTACTAATAACGGAGGTACCAACAATGTCCATCCTCGGGTTGTCCGAAACCAAAACCAAACACAGGTTGTTTTGAACCTCCGATTCACAACCCCAAATCCAAAACTTCTATTCCTTACCCTCACGTTTAAATGAGCAAAACTCCATGAAAAAGCGGTCATCAAATGGAAATTTTTTCAAATTTTCCAAGAACTACATTTTGACATAAGCTGCGGATGCCATCATCTTGATGCCCAAGTTTGCATCAACTCTCAAACACATGTTAAGCAACAAGGAAAAAGCTGTTTGAAATGGCAAAACTCCTTTGAATGAAGCGCTCGCGATTCTGTAAAAAGCTTCAGAAGCTTGGAGATCTGGAAAATTTCTTCTCCTTGTGTTTTCGAGGATGATTGAATCTTTGCCTTGCCGATCTTGGTGCAAGCATCAATTTGATGCCTTATTCGATATGGAAGAAGCTTTCTATTCCGAACTTATTCCTACCGCATGACTCTTGAGCTTGCGGATCGTTCTATATCGCGTCCTCTTGGTATCGCCGAGGATGTATTCGTGAAAGTAGGAAAGTTCCATTTTCCGGTGACTTTGTGGTTGTTGATTTCGATCTCGATCATCGGGTTCCTCTCATTGTTGGGCGAGGATTCACGAGCAGGCCGTGCTCTCATTGATGTATTTGAGCAAGAAATCACGTTACGTGTGGGTAATGAAGTCGTACCTTTAACCTTGATCAAACTTGAGGTACTCCTCAAATGTAATCTTGAATCGATTAATCGAGTCGATGTAATTGATATTGCTTGAGGAGTACTCTCGAGAGTTTCTTGGTTATCTTCATAATTACGTGAGTGGGATTCCACCACATCTTCTCAACCAATCATTTCCGACTCTTCCCCTCTCACTCCGTTTGAGGGAGGTGACTTCTTCTGGAAGAGATCGATGAGTTTCTTGCTAGTGATGAATCAAGTGCACTGGAATTGATGGTGTTTATGATTCGGAGGAGATATCCTTTATCTTGAGCAATTGTTAAATGAAGATCCATTACCATCTCTCCTCCCGAAGAGATCACGATTGAGGAAATCAAATCGGTACAAACATCTCTTGAAGAATTTCCCGAGGTTGAACAGGACCTACCTCCTCATCTCGAGTATGCATTCTTGGAGGTGATGATAAATTACCCGTCATAATTGCTAAAGACTTAGCGAGGAGGAAAAAACTCTCATAAAGGTCTTGAAGTCACACAAGCAAGCAATTGCTTGGAAACTCTCCGACATTAAAGGTATCAACCACGAGTTTTGTACTCACAAAATCTTGATGGAGGATGACTTCAAACAGCAGATCAACATCGGAGAAGGGTGAATCCTAAGATTCATGAGGTTATCAAACAAGAGGTTCTCAAACTTCTTGATGCGGTTTAATTTACCCTATCTCGATAGTCCTTGGGTCGATCCCATTCTTTGTGTTCCAAAAAGGGTGGCATAACTTGTTGTCACAAATGAAGAAAATGAGTTAATTCCAACTCGATTGGTTACGGGATGGCGTGTGTGTATTGACTATCGTAAGTTAAGCGAAGCCACCCGTAAAGACCATTTTCCTTTACCCTTCATGGACCAAATGCTTGAGAGATTATCGGGGAATGAATACTATTGTTTCCTTGATGGTTTCTCGGGTTATTTCAGATCCCCATTGATCCATTGGATCAAGAAAAGACCACATTCACCGCCCATACGGAACTTTTTCCTCGGATGTATGCCTTTTGGCCTATGTAACGCTCCCGCACGTTCCAACGATGTATGATGGCAATTTTCCACGACATGATCGGAAACAATGGAGGTGTTTATGGATGACTTCTCGGTCATTGGGGACTCATTTCAAACATGCCTCTCCCATTTAGATAAAATGCTCAAAGGTGTGAAGACACCAATCTATGTCTAAATTGGGAGAAGAGCCACTTTATGGTCAAAGAAGGCATAGTCCTTGGCCATAAGATTTCCAAAAGCAGGATTGAGGTTGATAGAGCAAAGTTGATGTTATTGCCAAATTGCCTCATCATACTACCGTCAAAGGTATTAGGAGTTTTCTAGGTCATCTTGGGTTTTATCGTAGATTCATACAAGATTTTTCTAAAATCGCTCGGCCTATGACCCATCTTCTTGAAAAAGATGCTCCTTTTATCTTCTCTCACGAGTGCATCGAAGCTTTTGAAACATTAAAGAAAAACTACGGAAGCACCCATTCTAGTTGCCCCGATGGGATTTACCCTTTGAACTCATGTGCGATGCAAGTGATTTTGCTATCGGTGCGGTCTTGGGGCAACGAAAAACCAAGCATTTTCAGCCTATCCACTACGCGAGTAAGACTATGGTGAAGCTCAAACCCATTACACCACTACGAAAAAGAATTATTAGGCGTGGTGTATGCGTTTGAAGTTTAACCGTACTTGATCTTGACCAAATCGTGGTGTATACGGATCACTCGGCTCTCAAATATCTCTTTGCAAAACAAGATGCAAAGCCGAGATTGCTCCGTTGGGTTCTCCTCTACAAGAATTTGATATCATTATCGTGATAAAAAGGAGTTGAGAACACGGCTGCGATCATCTGTCCCGTCTAGAAAACCCTCACGGGATGTGTTCGAGAAAAGGAAATAAATGAAACATTTCCTCTCGAAACACTTAATGTGGTTTCTTTTCGTGGAGACTCTTCTACCCTATGGTTTCTTGACTTTGCAAATTACCATGCGGGTAACTTTGTGGTGAAAGGATGTCGTCCCAACAGAAAAACAATTTCTTTAAAGATGTAAAACATTACTTACGGGACGACCCATACTTATTCAAAATTTGCGCGGATCAAGTCATCGGCGATGTGTATGGTCGGGAAGCTATTGACATTCTCAAGGCTTGCCATTACGGACCTCTTGGGGACATCATAGCCCCAACTACACCGCCAAGAAGGTGTTTGATTCCGGATTCTATTGGCCCACGATTTACAAGGATGCCCATGAATTTGTCAAAACACATGGCGCTTGTCAGCGTCATGGGAATATCTCACAAAGAAATGAAATGCCATAAGCGCCATTCAAGTGTGTGAGATTTTTGACATATGGGGCATTGACTTTATGGGGCCATTTCCTTCGTCTCATGGTAATAAATACATACCGTGGCCGTTGACTATCTGTCAAAATGGGTTGAAGCGAAAGCTTTGCCTACCAACGATGCCGAGTTGTTGTGAAATTCTTAAAATCTCTTTTGCTAGGTTTGGAACTCCACGAGCTATAATCGATGATGGTAGTGCGCATTTATGCAATGACCGGTTTGATAGAGTCATGCAAAAGTGCGGTGTAACTCACCGTCTCTCTGCGTACCACCCCGAACAAGTGGGCAAGTGGAAGTTTCCAACCGAGGATTAAAGAATTCTTGAAAGGACGATGGCGAAAACCGTGCCTCTTGGTCGGATAAGCTAGATGGCGCTCTGGGCCTTACATGCGACTTATAAAACACCCATCGGTGCACTCCATACAAGCTTGTATACGGGAAGGCATGTCATCTGCCGGTTGAGCTTGAGCACAAGGCATCTGGGCCTTGAAACATGCCAACCGATATTCAGACGGTTGGTGATCACCGGAAAGTTCAAATGAATGAATTAAATGAACTCGGTGATCAAGCATCGAGAACTCTTTGATCTACAAAGAAAAGACAAAGAAGATTCATGACTCCAAAATCAAAACCCGCGTTTTCAATGTCGGTGATCGAGTCCTTCTTTTCAATTCAAGATTGAAGATTTTCTCGGGAAAACTAAAATCATTGGTGCGGACCATTCACCATCACTAAAGTATTTCCATATGGAACCATTGAGTTATCTCAACCCGAGGGTCCAAACTTTAAAGTGAATGGTCATCGGTTGAAGCATTATTTTGGAGGACATTCCTCTGTGGTTGTCCGGATCTACAAACTTTCCCATGAACCAATGAATGCGGGGATCGAGTCAAGCTAGCGACTCGGGAATCAAAAAACGATAGCATGCCATATGGGTTTCACCCGTATTTCGACTTCTTTCTATTTTCTACCACCCTAGTGTGGGGAGTTGCCCACATGTTGTGTATATATATAAGTTTCAAAAAAAAAAAAAAAAATCATTCAAAATAATGGCGTAGTATTTCCTTTTACGTTCTCTGTTTGGCATAACCGCGGTGCTTTGAATATTGAGGCAATATTCATTTCTAGTGTGGGGAATTCTCACGAATTTTATCATGTAATTATACCGCCTAATTCCCCATTTGGCCAAAAATTTTTTGGAGTAAGTGTTTCGCACTTACTCATCTATCGATTATCGATCCGCCATGTCTAATAAACAAAAGGATTGGCTAATCCAGAGCAAACGGCTCTTGGTAAAGATATCTCAAATCCGTTGACGACTTGCAATTTGCCCAAAATTGTATGGTATTCAACTCACCATATCCTTAAAAGTGAAGAGTTGGCTAGCCCGCAAGTTTATGGCTTGTGGTAAAGCGATGGAAAACCATAATTGGTAATCGGCTCACCAAAGATAATATTGATAATTTATCTAAGAGTTGGCTAGTCCGAGCAAGCGACACGGTAAAGACAAATCAAATCCGTTGGGCGGTGGTTTGCTCAAAATCACATGGTTGTCGATGTACCATAGTTCTTACTTGAACTGAAACATTTGGCTACTCGAGTAATGGCTTTTGGTAAAGAGATTCAAATCCATTAAGTTTTCTCAAAAGATTGCTAGGGACTAGCAATAGTTTAGTGTGGGGATTGATGGTATGTAAATACTCATCATTTTTAATTAATCTGAGCTGCAAAACATTTAAAATGCTCGAAATGCATCAAAATCGAAAATATCTCAAAATTGCATTTATATATTTCGGATACAAAATGTTTAAAATCGGATGAAAAATGAGCTAAGTTTGCATAATTGGCGTTCGGTCCCCAGTTTCAAAAGTTGTCGAAATAGTCCACGAGCACTTATTTCAAAGAAAAGTCACCAAAGGTCCTTTTAAAATCATAAGTTGTCAAAATTAGTCCTTTGGTGAAAAATGTCAAAAGTTTTGAGAAATTACAAGTTTGGTCCTTGAGTTTCAAAATTGGCAAAAATGGTCCTTGGAAATTTGAAAATGTCTATTTTGGTCCTTGTACTATTGAAGCTTGTCATTTTGGTCCCTTGAAACAACTTTGGAAGAATGGCGGTTTGGTCCTTGAGTTTGGGAAAATTCGGTTTGGTCCTTATGTTATTAAAACAAACCAAACACCTTTTGGCCCTTGACCCCTATCAAAATCATTTGGACCCTACCAAACCAAACTTGACCCCTCCATTTGACCCCTTTCCAATAATACTCCCACCGGTCAAATAAGTCGACCCAGCCACTTCCTCTCTTTTCTCCTCTTCACCAACTTCCTCTGCAACACTCAACACTCCACCATCCTTCCAGCTCAACTCCTCCACACCATGTCCCCTCCACCTCAACAACATCCAAGAAACATTAATTTCTTCCTCCCCCTTGCACTCAACCCCAACTGCTAAAACCATTTTGGCGCCAAAATGTGATCAAACGGCCAATATCTTCTCAAGACATCCAATGGTCCCAAAAACAAGTGGGAATTGCTCTGATAGGAGAGAAGCGGTTTGGGTATAAATAAAGGAAGAAGAAGCAAGAGAGAGAGTAGTCCTTAGTTTTAAGTTTCTTACATGTCGTTTTTAATACAAATGTTTTAGTTTAAGTGTAAAGCGTAATCTTTTGTTTCAATGTACTAAAATCAAGTCATTTTATCGGTGTAATCTACTTTCTAGTATCAATTCAAGGTTTTAATATCTTTTCAAGTTTTATGTTCCTTTGTTGCAAATTTTAGTTTCAAGCTCTTGTATTCAAGCTTCAATAGCTTATTTTAAGTCTGAATAAACTTATTGAAGCTACTTATAACTTTGGTAGCTTACAATTAAGTTTCAAGCAACTTTGGTTTTGGTCAACAAAAGTCAATGAAGCATCAAATGGACTTGGTTATGGAATTTGGTTGATCCAGAGCTTGGATGGGTTGGATTAGACTAGGTTAGTGTAGGATTGGTTCTGGTTTAAGCTGCAAAAATAAGCTGGACACTTGTGAGTGTTTATCTCATTTTCATTTCTAATTCAGTTTGCATATTGTGCTTGTATTTGTATCTGTGGTCATTAACAGTTTAGGTCTGTTTATTTAGTGGTAATTAGGATAACTAAACTCAGTTTAATTAATAATACAAGCTAGTTCAGTAGTTGGCTTAGTTTAAATTGCAATCGATGATTTAAGTGTTGTTTGGATTTTATAGAAAAAATGTGTTTGAGGTTTGTTCGATGGTTGAGACTTGTTGTTTTAGGCTTATTGACCTCAATTGTACTCATTCGATCAACAAATAACGATTGCATACACTCGAAGTCAAAATCAACTTGATCTGTCCTCATTTCTTGTCGATAGAAATTTGTAATATCATAAGCTTGATTTGTGTTCAAATATCACTAGAGTAGCTTGCATCGGTTCCATCATACCTTAATACATCAAATTCGGTCCACAAATTAAGCTCAAAGTTCACAAAGTCAAAATATCAAAAGCTGTTTCAAAAGTCGAAAAGTGAAAATCTCATTTTCACCAACTTGGGTGATTTTCATGGATTCAATTTTGTGCTAAATCAAGTGAAATTGTGGGTTTTATACTTCAATGGTCTAGTTTCCATAGCGATTTTGCAAAATTTTACAAAAGTTTCTTAAGCTCCAAATCGACTTGTCAAAAGCTCAAAAATGCCTTGTGACGAGCATAAGTCACGGGCGGTTTCGGGTTCTTCGAGCTTGTCAAGAGCTCGGTTGAGCTCATCTCAGGCTCAATCTTGGTTTATAAGTAGCTAGCCAGGTCTTCTTGAGAGTCCAACTTCGGTTTTGATTTCCGACTTATTGAGTAGCTTATTTTCAAGCTACAAGGTAGTGAGTAAAAGCTTTTTTTAACTTAAGCCAAATCATTCAATTACGTGTAGCTTGTACTTTAGAGGTTTAGGTCAGTTGTATCTAGTTGCTTTTGAGTAGTTATAGCTTATTATAGCTTCGTGATAATTTGGTGGTCTTTGGTGTTCATTTGCTTATTTCAAGTGCTTATTTATAAGCACTTTGCATCTGATTCCATATTCTCACACATAAGCCAACTTGTTTTATATTTTCATAGAATCGAATATTAATTTAGACTTTTCACGAAATTTTCATAATTTTCATCCTTTGTTTGCTATTTTCTTCATTTAAAAGCAGTTTTTAAGCCTTTTAATTAGCTTTTAATACAATTCGTCGGAAAAACTTCAAAAAATAAGTTTCGTTTTCCTAGGTTAAGATAAATATAAAAAGTCAAAAAAATATTTTTCAGTTTTTCATAGTTTAATTTGTAATTTTTAGCAATTTAATTAGTTTTAAATAGTTTTAATTCATAGAAAATAGAAAATAATCGGAAAAATATAAAATTAGTTTTGAAAATTCTCTTTAGTTATTTTAGATTTTCCAAGTCATAATTTCATTTTCTAGCTTTATTTCATATTTTCTTGTATTTTAGGGTATTCTTACCTCAGTCCCGTATTAATTGTCATGTTTTAACTTTTTAAGTCTTTTTTTCTTAACTTTGACTTTAAATATTTTTATTTGTGTTATAAAATATTTAATAAAATTATACCAATAAAAATACATTTAAAACTTAATTTATTCATATATTTTGCATCAAGTATTATATAACACAATTAAATATATTTAATGTCAAAATTATGAATGAAAGACTTAGAAAATTCAAAGTGGACCGGTCAATATGGGACGGAGGAGTATTAAATAAGTAAAAATAGTTTTTAATTAATAATAATTAGATAAATAGTTTTAAAATAATTTTCTTTTCTAAAATTTTCTCTTATCATTAGGTTTGTAAAATGTCATTTTATATTTTTAGGATTAATATTGTTTCAATTTCACATTTTCTTTTATGCGTCGCGTAGTTTTAAGTTAAATTTTATAAAGGAAAATCAAAAACATCATTTTGCAAATAGTGATAGCGTTTATTTAATATATTTTATCTTTTAATTTTCTTTAATTTGCATTTAAGCCCTATGGTTTATATACTTTTCTTTAGGTATAATCAATCAACTCTTTTCGTTCAAATTTTCCCGATCACTATCCGTTTGATTATTCATCATGACTCGTTGGGACATAACGACTGGGAAACACTATACTCTCACGATCTTCATTGTATTGGTTATCGACTGTTTGAAGTTTATTACGGTTGGCCATTCACAAGTGGTCGACTTGTGTGATAAAACTTGACGGTTCACCATCGATCAAGCACCTCCTGACGTAATTTGACGTGTATCTTGACACCCTGCATGGTCAGCATCTACATAGGCTGTTAGTGCCATGGCGGTGTCCTTCGGATACCAAAGACCCATGTTAATGGTCTGTAGAAGATATAGAAGTACTCATTTGCTTCTTTGACGACCAATTCACTAATTTGTCACCCAAAAATTGAGAACCTGTTGGAATCACTCCTAAACAGTATTTCAAGTATTTATATTTCATATGTAATAGGTAGCTTTATTATGGCCTTTATGTTTGTTTGAGGTCAAGCTTATGTAGAAGGCCCATAAGCGATCAAGCCAATAAGGAATAGGAAAGGAGAGGAGTGTTGCCTAGCTCCTTGCCTATATAAACCATGTAATAACCCTCACTCGAGGGTTGGTTGTTCAAGTTATTCTCTTCACTCATGCACCTACGCCTAACCGTGCTACTCTTATTGTGTATGTGTGCTTGTTTACTTGTTCAATCGCCTTATCTCTTTCTTATAACTTGTGTTTGTAAAACTAGTGACCTAACGATGGTATCAATCGCCAAATAGTTGGGTGTACTCGTTTGTTTGTGAAGTTTTGGTTTTGGGTCTTCTGGCGTAAAGATACTTGAATCTGTGGTTATCTTAAAACTCGTTTTACACTTTTAATCCAAGATTCTTGTACTTTCAATGTTTTGAGGTGTTAAAATACTTGTTTTTGGCAAAAGTTTCAAACTTCTGGCGTGGATTTCGTTTTTAAGCTTGTTTTGTTCGTGGGTGTGGATTCTCTGCGTAACCGTTTAGCGGTTTTGGTACATCAAAATTCACACTTTTGTGTTCTTTTGGTACTATTGAAGCTATTCCATAACAAAAATCGGTTTAGAAACACATTTGGGCAAAATCAAAGTTACGAGCAATCCTACGCGTATCAAAACCTAAATTCATAAGATTTTCCTTGGTTTGATCTTCATTTTACGGTTTATTCCGTGTTTTCTTACTTGGATAAGTGCGAAAATATCGTCGACTTTGGATATCTTTTGCCTTGTGAAGTGTAAAAGATCATTCGGGCAAAAACCCTAAAATTACGCATAAGCATAAGCTTACGCGTAGAAATTCACTCATAAGATTCACTACTGGCGTAAACTTGGGTCTACGCATAAGGTAATCCTACACCTAACTTTCTATGCCTAACTTTTGTCTCGCCTAACTTTAGTGTTTTACCTACTTACGCGTAGCTAAAACCTACAGCGTAACTCCTCATTGTTCTGCGTAACTTTTGGTGTTTTT
>CM040240.1:170304919-170325923 GCA_022545495.1 Chrysanthemum lavandulifolium | reverse complement strand
AAATACAATGGGGTACGCAAAGAAGCACGCAGAAAGGAAAATCCTAAATCTACCCACTTCTCACGTGTCATAGCCTAAGCTCAAGGGTCCTAAAACCTAGAGCTCGATACCATAAATTGTAACACCCCGACCGACAAGGGTAAAGATATCACAACACGGTTTCACATCGAACTTTAACTAATGTACAAAAGCGGAAGCCTTTACAAAACTTACAAAGATAATATAAATAACTTATATTCAAAATAAATCTAAGATCTCTATGGTCAAAATCTTGCTCTCACTCTACTCTCAACCCTGACCGGCTATCCCATAAGCTTATCTTGAACGCTTAATACCGCGCAGAAAAGAAAAGTGCGGCTGAGCTTACAAAGCCCAGTGAACAGATATAACGAAACAAAAGCAAAACAAATATACGAATAACAAAATAAAAGGAAATAATGACGAAGGATCTATCAGGATTCTGCAGAAGCACAAATATACAGAAATCCAAACAACCACATAACAGTTTAGACATCACATAGCACATTAATGACCCAGACACAAACATATCAGAACAACCAAACAACTAGCATATCAAGAACAAATAGAATTCATATAAACCAAACGAAAAGTCTAAGACTAACAGAACACTTACCAACAAATAAACATGGCATTCATCAGATTAATTAACCTTCACTTAACACACTTAAAACATTAAAGCAGCAGCGGAAAATAGCAGTTCAAGTCATGGCAGTCTCACAAACAAATAGAAACATAGCAGACAAACTATAATTAACAAGACCAAACGAAACATAGCATAATCATTAACAATTATCAAATCAACTTTCATATATTAAACCGGTTCTCGATCAAATCCTAACATCAAGAAAGTTAAGCATGGCGGATCACATAAGCAATAAAATACTAACGTATAAGCAAAGTTCCCAAAATTAACTGATCAAATTATACATACTAAACTTATAGAATACTCACTTTCATACTAGCACATTCATCTCACAGATCAACGAATCCACATAACGATAAACTATCATAATATCAGAGTTCAGCATACGAATCATACTTAAAACATATGAATCATATCTTAGCATAGCAGACGATAATCACATAAACATACAAAAGCTTAAACACATATAATAGCATATAATACGCCTTGCACATAATCATAAACCTTTGAACACACCAAATCATAATCAGAATACTTATCATATAATTAGCAAATACAGATTAGTTAACTACCTCGAGCCCAGAACATATCATATCCGATACATCATATTTATACAGAAATAATCTCAGAAAATAATTTGGAGTAGCTAGCTCCCAGAAGTTGTGAAGACGCGTATTGCACACGACATCATTCACCAGACAAATCATATCGGATAACAAATCAGATCTAGGATGCATCCATCGCCCCTACGAGACAAATATAGGTAATATAATACCAACCGAGCTCATAACAAATAACGAGAGAAGGGCGTGCGAGAACATCACTCTCTCGCCCTAGAGTCATATCGAGGTGCATCACTGATACGGACATGGAACCCCCATGACTAGTTAAAATTTGGCTCGGGTGTCAAACTAACTTAGGTCAAACAAATTGTCATAAATGACACAGATCATAATTCATCATAAAGGTCACATATAACTTATCAGATAACATCATATCATAAGGTTCATATTCAAATATAGCAAGGTTCATCAATTACACATATCAAAGTCTTCCTAACATAAAGTTCACATCAGATATTGCATAGTTCATTAGATCATAAGTTCAGACAAGTAACAGATCAAACATTCAGAAAAGGGTTCATAGCAATGGTTTAGGAAATCCTAATATGAAAATGAAAGGAAAACGTATACGAAACCTTTACTGAAAAGGTCAGAATATCCGTACCTTAAAGCAATGAGAGAAAAGAAACGAATGTAGGAATATGAAGAAGTAACGTCGCGTCTCCTCCAACGAATCTACACAGATTATGATTTATTTAATATTTATTAGCATCATTAATATTATAACGGATTTATCTCATTAATACTTTTAGAGTTGTCGAATATTCTCATTTTAGTAGATGATTTAATTCTCAACATTTTAGGTATTCCTCATTAATTCACCCACTTTCTATTTAGGTTCTAGGGTTTCTCATACTCTTTAAATATTACTAAATACGCATTAAGTTCACATATTACTTCTTTTAATGATTTCCAATTTAACCTAAAACGTAAATGATAACAAACCGAAATTAACTTAAACTCGTGCGTCTCTACAAAAATCAATTTACACTTGTTGAACCCATAATTACTCGAATTACAAATTACACCCTTGACAACTTTAGTTTCACAATCCAACCTTACTTTATCAGATTTTACACTTTTAACCCAAAGGTTTTAGAATTTACAAAATGTACCCTAATAATTTAAATACAATTCGAATGGCCCTTTAATTATCCAAAATTACATGTTTAACCCCCACACTTATTTTTATACGTTTAGGACCTTTATTTTACTGTTTACAAAAATAACCTTTAAGTTTCAATATTTACAAAACCAACCCAAACCTTTATTTAAAACCCGAATAAGTATAATTTCAAGTACAAGCCCTAAACCTAGGTTTCACCAATCATTAGCTTATCATTACTACTTCATTAATTACCTTCCATGATTATAAGGAAACCCTAGTTTATACAAAACCCTAATCGCCTTTTAAAACCTTTCCTTTTATGCTTTTCGAATCAAGAAAAACCCAAAACAATTTACACAAGCTTCAAATCCTTGGACATGTATTTTATTCAGGTTGTATATCATATACTAACTTCTGAAAAATAGTTTCATAATCTCTAAAGATATTATAAGCTCATTCGTTATATTCATACGGTTTTAGGGTTTTGGATTTCAAATAATTCCATACGACATATAAATCATGCATGGCCAATTTTTATGTGTTATATACGACTTATAGGACTGAAATCAACATTAGAAACATACCCTTGATTAGCTTGAATCGATAGAACAAGAAAACACAAAACCCCTTTTGTCGAAACCCTAATTCCTTCAAAACACACCACGACTAAAACAAGAACTCGAACTCGATCACTATTTTTCCCACCTTCTATACCGTGAATCTCGTCCAAGAAAAATGGTCCCAACCTCTGGAACCGGAATTCGATTTATTAGGGTTTTGGAGTCGGTTTAGGGTTAATCGGCAATAATGAGTTATTAGGGACCGAATATATGTATATATACTTGATTTATTATTTTATTATGGGCTTTAATATGTATTGGACTTAAATTAAATAGTCTCTTAATAGTATAAATTTATATTGGGCTTTTACTAATTAAATTCTTTTATAAAACATTTAAATATATTTGGTTATTAAGGAAAATACAAAATGAATTTTTATAAAATCATAAACTATAAAATTAACTTTACAAAGTCATTCAAAATTTATTTGGATCATATGTGATTTTCTTATAAGGTTTCTGAATTTACGTAGCTCATTTGGTATTCTGTTTATTTAGTTATTCTTACTTTTGATCATAAGGGTATTTTGGTCTTTTTGTGAATTTTAGAAATTCAGGTATTACATTGCGAATCTCCCGAAGGCTCTAGAAATCATGACAAATCCTTGATTCAATGCATTGAAGGCTTCCGCATCCTCATTTGATTCACAGTAAAGTGCTTGATCATTGTTGTTGTTGTATGGAACCAATTGAGTTTCTTGTGATTGTTGCTGTGATGGATCATATGGTGTTATCTGAGCAGTTGGTTGTGGAGGATTTGTGAAAACAGTTGACAAGTTCAGAAATTGAGGATAACATGCTTGAGTGTACAAAGCAAGAGTTTGATTATCCGGGAGTGATGGAGAAGCAGGGACTCCACGGATTATTCTATCTTTGTCTACTTCCTTTTGATGGTGCTTCAAATAGTCATACAACAATCTGTAAGTAGCTTGATGAAGATTCTTCGCTTGACGGATGAATGTAACGTACTTCTCCCAATCAAGACCAAGACAGCTCAGAAACTTTGTGTTGATTGCAATCCTTGGCATAATGATATTATGTTTGTCCAAGTCATTGATGATGTCTGAAAAACGATGATAGTATGACTCTAATGATTCCCCTGGTTCAATCATGAAGTTTTCAAATGCTAAGTAGATTTTGGATTCCATGTCTTCTTGATTGAGTTCAGTGCCTTCCATTAGAAGATGAATGTGCTCCCACATTGCTTTAGCGATCTTCGAGCATCAACACTACAAAGTATCGATTAGGTAAACCCAAAGGATATATTGCATTGCAAGTTCATCGACTTCTAAGTGAAGAAGTTGGTCAAGAGTAAGTTGATCAAGGCCGACAACGTTGGTAACATCATCTCTTGGTGGATTAGCATTCAGATCTCCGGGTATAGTGATAGTAGGCATCTAAAAAGGACCTTCAAGTATGACCTTCTTCAAAAACTTACCATGTGGTTTCTTGAGATCACAAAACCTAAAAAACCTTATCACCCATTGATCGTAGTTTTCGGGAGTAAGCATTGGAGGTCTATCAAGGGATCCAGCTTCATGAATGAATTGTTGGCTACTTAAAGCTTCACACATCTTTGCAAACCAAGAAGGTTCCTTTTGCATTGTGACATTCATAGCATACTTTGCTGGATACTGATATTGGAAGTAGTTACAATGTTGAACTTGTTGACGAGGGTTTGGTTGAGGCATCTGTGGTGGAAGAGGGTTTGCTCCTTGAGGAAAGTACATTTGAGATGGCGGTTGAAATTGTTGTTGAAATTGTTGCAATTGTTGTTGAGATGGTGGAGGATATTGTTGATATTGTTGTTGTTGTTGTTGTTGTTGTTGTTGTTTTTGTTGTTGTTGTTGAGGATACTCATGAGGAAAGTAGTGAGAGTATGGTGGTTGAGACATCTTGAAACTTGTGTTGATGATGGATCTTTGTAGTCGAATGAAACTTTAGTTTGTTGAGGAAGTAATCTTAAGCGTAAAAACCAGCTTAGGTGTAGAATGAACCCTTACGCGTAAATCCCTTTTACACGTAGACACAAGCTTACGCGTAAGTGCTGCTTATGCGTAAACTTTAGATAAAACTTAGGTTTATGCGTAAACCAAAGGCTTAATAGTAAGAACCTTATGCGTAAAATTTCCTTAGGCGTAAGAGGAGCTTATGCGTAGGAAATACTTAGGCAGAAAGTGTTTACTCGTAAGCTTTTATGCTTATACGTAAAACTAGGGTTTTACCCAAAAAATCCTTTACACTTATCCAAGTGTAAAAGATATCCAAAGTCGAAGTATTTTCAGGCTTATCCAAGCAAGAAAACACTGAGTAAACCAACAGCTTCGAAGATCAAATGCACAAATCCTTAGGCGTAGAAACTAATAGGCTTAGACAGACTTAGGAGTAGACCTTACGCATAGAACTAGGATTTTACTAGCCGTAGAAAGTACCAAAATTTACCAAAACTGATTTTTATGCCCAAAAGTGTTTTGTAACCTGATTTGAATGATGAAACAGCTTCAAAATCACCAAAACAACAAGAAAGTTTGAAACTTGATGATTCAAAACTAGTTTCACCCTTACGCGTAAGAAATGATACACGAACTAAACCAAGCTTAAAAACTAATCTACACACGTAAAGTTTGAAACTTGATGCAAAAAACTTAAACTTTAACACTATGTAAACTTTAAACCACAAGAATCTTGAGTTTACAAGTGTAAAAACCAAAGCTTTAAGCTTATGAAAGTTTAACACGCTAAAACCCACGCGTATGGAATGAACTTCAAAAACAAAAGTATTTCACCCAACTAGATGGCGATTGATACCACTGTTAGGTCACCATATGTTAACACAAGGATCAATATGTAAGAAATAAAGGTAAAGATGATCGATTGAACACTAAAAAAACATACACGTATGAATATAGATAAAGGATAGGCGTAGGATATATTGAAAAGTGAACAACCAACCTTCAAATGAAGGTTTACACAAGTATTTATAGGGGAAGGGAGCTAGGGCAACATGTTTAGTCCCTTCCTTCATTATTGGGCTTGGGCCAAGGCTCATGGGCTTTCTACATAAGCCTTGCCATTAATACAAACATAAAAGCCTAGTTTAAGCAACCTATTACATACTAATTACTAACACTTGAAATACAAGTTAGGAGTGATTCCAACATTTTCCCGTGATAATAGTACACCTAATAAGTTGAAAATTTGTTTTTTGCAAACTTGTGTTACAAAGATGTATGTATGCCTCTTTGTACACAATTTTTGATACATGTTTTTGTCAAAAGTTATGTGTTACCCTATTTGTAATTTATGTCTATGCAATCCAAGTTTGAGAAAACTTGCACTTGGCTTTTGCTCTGCGTGAGACGTAGGTGAATTGCAACCCAAGGTGTTTATTCTCTAAGCGTGGGACCTAGAGTTATTTACACTTGTTCTCTAATTGGACGACTTAATCGAGTCAAGCGGGTGAGATCCTTGAGCCCGAGGCATAGGATGAGACAAAACATACTAATAACATCAAATAATCCTGATTTGCTTAGCATCAATTCTCCTTTTATGTTGCCAAATTATGATAATATTATTATAAGTTATACCTTATTTCTTCATATTATGTTTCAGGATTATTAATGGAGTATGGAACGATGTTTGGACGAATTAAGGCTTAATCATTAAAATACCATGAAGACTACGACGTAACTAAGTGATGATGTTACGCTGTAATATATTGAAGACTATGGCGTAACTAGCTAATGATGTTACGCCGTAATTTATTGAAGACTTGTTTACCACGAAATGTAGATTACGCTGAAACCAACTACTAAGGTTACGGCGTAGATGTTACTCAGAGTGATGTGTGAAGATTACGTCGCAACTTGAATGAAGATTACGATGTAACATGCCGCCGTTAAAGATTACGGTGTAACCACTTTCTAGGTTACACCGTAAGTGTGGATAAACCCTAAATATTATCTGTTTTTAAATGGTTACGGAGTAACCAATGCAAATGGTTACGCCGTAGCTTTGTCGGATATATCAATATACAAGAAAGAAGATTAAAAGAGTGTAGATGAAGAAGAGAATCGTAACACAAGTTACGTGTGTGTGATGGCTAAACTATAACACTTCATTTCTTGAAGAATACAAGCATTTTTCTCTTACACTTGAGCTAGGAGGAGGTGTGATCACTTATAAACAAATGTCAACAAGTAATGTGAACAAAGAGAGGAGAATTAAAGAACATAATGTTTCTGGTGCAAGAGGTCTCTTTTTCAGTTGAGAATAGTGCAGCATTTATAGGCACCAAGAGGATTGGAGGACGGTCCCTTAAACATGGACGGTCCCATATGTATAAGGGACCATCCCATAGGACGCTCCGGTTTTTGTCCTGATGTGATGAAATGTTTATCTGGTGAAGTTTTAACTGATTTGGGAGGAAAACCATATTTCAAATATTTTATTTTGAATAAAACATTTCTTATTATTTTAAAATTAATTTGTATAAGTTATCTATGTAAAAAGGTTTTGTCACATTTATGAAAATGTGAGTTTTAAGAACAAAATAACTTCTTTTATCACGTAACTAACTTGGTATGTTGTTTGTTCATACGTTAAGTGTTGTTGTAGTCGAAACAAACTTTTCCAATTAGAAACTTATCAAGTATGTTTTTAAGTAACATGTTTTTACATTTTGTGATTATCAAAACATATAGAGATGATAATGCAAATGACGTTTTAGACATTATTGGTATTAATGATCTCCCCGTTTTTTATGATTACAAAATATAAACTCATTTTATGTAAAAACATGTTTTAATTAGTTTTTAATGAGTTTTAGTTCACTTCTCTCTCTTTTTGTAGAATCAAAAAGGTGTCGCTGATGTGTAGAGAGAAAAGAAACCGACGATGCAAACGCTCCCCCTTGATTAGTACTCCCCCTTGTTGAGGGCACTAAGGAATCGAGCTATGGTATTGTACTATAAAAACAAGTTAGATTACAAGTGCAATGATACATTTACAAATCAGAGAGGAAAAGAGATATAAGTAAATTAAGAGAGAGAGAGAGGGAGAGAGAGAGAGAGATAAGTAATCACTGGGGACGGTCCCAAATATGCGGACGGTCCCTTATATATAAGGGACAGGCCCTATATAAAGGACCGCCGCCAGTGCAATGGTTTAGGACAGTATATTGTGATTTAAGTGTTTGCCATGTTAAAGTTATTTAATATTACATCTTATAAATGCAATTATGACAAATATCACAAGATAAAAGGATAATTTTCATTAATCATAGAAAGATATCGTACATTGAAGATTGAAAGAGGCATACATAAGAGATAGATAAAGACATACATACCACACTATAAACCAACTAAAGAAAAGAGAAACTACAAGCTATTTCAAGAGAAACCTTAGTCCCTAGAACTTGCTTGGCCCAAAAGATAGTCTTTGATTGTTTTGACTAAAAATACAAAGATATTTAGTTAGTTGGTGGAGAAGGAGGTGGTAGAATGATGGTGTTAGTGGTTGGTAGAGTTGGTGGTATCGGAGGTTGTGAAATACTAAAGAAAAGAGAAACTACAAGCTATTTCTAGAGAAACCTTAGTCCCTAGAACTTGCTTGGCCCAAAAGATAGTCTTTGATTGTTTTTGACTAAACATACAAAGATATTTAGTTAGTTGGTGGAGAAGGAGGTGGTAGAATGATGGTGTTAGTGGTTGGTAGAGTTGGTGGTATCGGAGGTTGTGAATGGGGTACTCAAGGTGAGCAAACATGTAGTGGATCTCCTCTCTAAGGGAATGAATGAGATTGTGGTTGTGGAAACAACAAGAAGAATTCATCCCATGGTGAGCAACAAAGTTGATGGGGTAACCTATGATGGGTGACGGTGGTTGAGAGGATGCAGTCTAGTCTAATAGACTAATTGAAGATAGGGACAAAGTGGTATTTGGTGGAGGTGTATTTGAAATTCTTGGTGGAGGTGACACGTCTCCAAGGTATGGTGAGAGGTTTCCAAAGTAGGATGAAAGTTATGTGTTTGAAGGTTTTGAGGAGGAAGAGGAGGTTCCTCTTGTTGATGGACTTTTGATAGGTGCACTTGGTGCTTGAGGTGAGGAAGGAGTAGCTTTTGGTGAGGGAGTATTTTTTTTGTGTTAGATCAATTAAAGTGTGGCTTTTGGTGATATTATGGTGATTTTTGGCCTTTTGTTAGAAAGTGGCAATGAGGTTAAAGAAGAAGCCATGATAGAATGTGAAGAAGATGGAATAGAGAAGAAAGATGATGATGATGATGATGAAGAAAAAGGGTGATTAAATAATCAAATGTGATTATAGTTTAGGCAAATCATGCTCTATGAACATTAGTGCAACAAAAAATGTTTTGCTAAATTTAGAAATGGTGGTAAAATTCATAAAGTGGGTCCAAACTGCAGAAAAAGAAAACAGTGGCAAAATCCATGACCCACTGTGGACGATCCCTTAAACCAGGCGACGCTCCTTTATATATCTGGAAACGTCCCCATGTTTACGGGACCGTCGTCACTAGAGGATTACCAGGGTTTTCCCAGTTTCCAGTTTTTGCAACCTGTATATAACATGTCATAATCCAGATTTTTGCAGAATCATATAAGACTACTTAATCAACTAAAGTAGATAATAATACTTGACAAATTAAAAAGATAATCAAGGAGATAGCATGTAAATACATAGACAAACATTTAATCAAGTAATCGAAAATGTCTAGCATAATAGAGGCCACAAAAGTCTAAGCATATTACTAATAAAGTATAAGGAACATCTCGTCCTTTCTTCCACTTCCATTAAGCAACTTCTAGACGCCTTTTTTCATTGACTTCAGTCTACCCCGATGCTTCATATTTGAGAATTATTCATCATTGTAGTTTGTTTGATCATCAATGGATAATGATTCGGGTTTGAGAAAAGATGATATATATGACTCATTCAAGGGTTCCATGACTCTATTGTAAAGTAAGTATTGAGGACTTTGAACGTACAAATAGAGATTTATGAAGTGATTATAATGACGAGTTAGGACATCCCATAAGAAAGCAAATTGCTGGTACAACACACAACAAATATTAAAAATGTGATGATAAAGATTCATTGCAATGATGATATTTTTAGTGACGAGCAACATTTTGAACTTAGTAGTGAAAGAACAGCGGATTACGTCAAGAAAGAGTCTATTCTTGATCTTGGCGGTGGAAATATCCGAGTTAGCGTTAAAACAATATACGGGAAAAATGTTGTATTCGTGATTGAAAGCTCTCGTGATATCAACAATGTCAAGGTGATTAAACATGCCGATGATGAGTCTGCTTTTTAACTGCTGATTACGTTGTCCTCGCCGAAGGACTCAAAAAGTCCTCTCCAATTGAGGCCTAATGGTTTTACTTTTGTGAACTGCTGATTATGTTTTTACTAGTATTTAATGTTTTTATTTTTCGGCCTATTGGATGGAACTTTCAATCGGATCATTGATTTATATTTATAATTATTGAAGTTGATATTTAGAAAATCATCAAGCTGTATTGCACAATTGCACGACTCTTAACTTGTGTTGTTCAGTAAACCATCTTACAGAAACTTCTTTTTGATTGCTTACAATTTGTTGGTCTAAGAACATAATCATATTCTACCATGGAAGTTTCTCTCGAGGAGCTAACTCCTAATTTGATTCAATAAACAAACAGCTAATTGTTACTGAACTAAATATTATCTTGAGCAGATTAAAATGAACTAACAGATATCATTATATTCAAGAGGCAAAATAAACACCGGCTTAACAAATTTTATTTGATAAATGGATTGAACACAATAAACTAAAACTCAAGTACGGAGTACTAATTACTCTTTTTTTTAACTCAAATGTCACTTGTATTTTAGATTAGAAAATTCGTGTATGATAATACAGTTTGTAAGTTCGTTTTGTAGTACATCTTTATGGGCAAATTGAGGGATAAATCATGTTAGTCTAAAAGTGTAAGAATGCATACATGGAACATATATGTGATTTTATTTAGTGTCATATATATAATTATGTAAAAGCAAAATTCGTAATAGATCAGAATTATTCATAACTTCATAAGCAGACTTTGATTTATTATATTCACAATCACAATTATAAAATATATCCAAGCAAATCTTGTTACTTTTTTTTGGAACGTAACAGCGAACAAATCTATTAGTGATTGCTTAATTTCATCTATCAGCATATTTTCTCACCAATCTGTCCACACATAAAAGATACACATCTTGCGCAACTTAAAAAAATAAAGAACGGGTTATATATATTGATCATCAAAAGATCTATATTAGGTTGTTGCTAGACCTTGACTTTGGTTGTCGTTGCTGTAATTCAACGGCATTTCAATTAAGCTTGTTGGAGTACAGACCACAGGAGGAAACACGGGCGCTACAATACTAGGATCAGCATTTTGGCAAACTGATTGAACTGTGACTGACGGGTTGATAGGTTGTATGTTGATCTGCTGGAGAGTTATGCCTTTACAACTCCCACTATTCGCACTACACCTGATCTCAATCGCGTTAGGTAATGAAGAAGTCCCCTCTATATTAACGAATGAAACACCATTTATTTGAACCACGGGTGTCTGTTCATAAGGTAACAAAAACAAAACAAAAAAGTTACGAAATTAATCCATTGAAGTTATACATAGATGTGAATTTGACATGATATCGTTAACGACGTACAATATCCATGCATTTGGTATGATCGTTGACGCAATAAAATTGGGTGAGTAAAATCGGATGTTGAACATTTGTCATTCGTATGTTACTAAACAATATATTGGTTGCAGAACCTGACCCTCCCTGAAAAATTAAACCATATAATATTAACAACACGCAGATAATTATAAATAGTTTTAAAAGAAGAATGTATGTAATCTCTCTAAGGTGTTAGTACCGGCACAGTTTTGATCCTAACACCGTTTTGAGTACTAGTGAAGGTGCAACCAACGACCCTGACGTTACTAACAACATCATCTCTACCACAATTTCTTCCTAGACTTCCGACACTTCAAGAGAAAAAAAACCGAGCAATTATTAAGTTAATTACACAAAACCATATTATGTAGGTAATCAATTTGTTTGATAATTAATTGTTATAAAACTAACCTTATGCCATGACCAGGGCCACAAGTTAGATTAGTAATGTCGATATTGAAGCTGCCTCCATTGATTGCAATACAATCGTCTCCTAATTAATTTATAAGAGCATCACATAAAAGTAAGTCTTTTACATAATACTTTTTTAGTAATACAGCATACATACCTGTCCCGATGTGTCCACCATTTATTTGAACACCGTTTGTATTAGAAATATCGATGCCATCGGTATTAGGACTATCTGCGGGGGCGTTTATATTAATGTCGGAGATGACAGCTCCATTGCAATCACTTATAGATATATGATTTCTCGGACTATCATCTGAGGTAACTCCTACGAGCTTAAGTCCTTTACAAGCATTAAACGCCAACGCCTGCCAGATAAGTAATTAAACATTGATTATATTTGACAAAAAAGTATTTATAAAAATAAAAGAAAAGCTCAACTGGAGGTGTTATGTAAGTTATTCACTTACAGTAGGGTTATTTTCACAAGTCTTGTCCTGAAAGAATTGAACAAACCGATAATATTAATCTTGGTATATTGCTAAATCAAGGAAACAAATTAAATGATCATTTACCTGCTTGCATAAATCCCACCATCCTGTCATTCCTTGACCCATAAAATGTCCAGTTCCGGTCAAAATAAGGTTAGCGATATTGTCAAAAAGAATCCAAGTAACGACGTTTTTAGACCAATCCTTCATAGATGGCGCTATAACGTTCCCGATTACCTATGATCATATAAGAAAATAACCTGATGTAAATATGTAATTCCGAAACACATTTATTTCGGCTGTTTTTCATAGTAATCAGTTTTACTTACATTAACAACTACTGTAGAAGCTTTGCATGGACCTGAGAAAGTTGATGGTTGAACTAGAAAGTTTCCAGTAGGAAACGTTAATTGCCCAGTAGAACTACATGCTTCATTCCATGCATCGTTCACCGCCTACAACCAAACAGCACACATCAATATTTTAAACTGTAAATTGACCCAAAACTAAATTAAATGTTTTATTTTAGTGTCACGTTTGAGTATGTTTAAGATGATCAAGTTTGAGTATGACCTTAAAGAGTCTTTTGCCATTATAAAAGTAAAGAAAACAAACAAACAAAAACAAAACAAAACAAAAGTTACCGAAGTATCATCAGTTATTCCATCTCCAACAGCTCCGAAATCCTTTACATCAATTTCTGCATTACTTGAATTTTGAAGTTGCGATACACCGATAAGTCCAGTAATCATGAAAATGCTCGTAATTGCAAGCATTGTATAAGTAGCCAACGTGTATTTTGATAAATATATATAGCAACAAAGTTAGAGAACTGTTTTGATTAATTCGCAGAACAAAGGAGACGATGAATCAAAAGCTTACCATGAGTACAACTAGATATAATTACGAACAAGTGAATATGCTTTAAGTTATTGGATATCGTATGCTAGGTCCTGGCATTTATAGGTATGATTATTGGAAGAGAAATAAAAATGGGAATCACGTTTTTTTTCCTCAAACAATCTATTAAATCTTGAAGTCCCACCGAATTAATCATTATGAATACATGCACGTAATCGGAGACATAACTTTCTGCGATAATTTAATGTTTATGTTTGACACCGTTACACAAGCTATGTGTCCTTATTGTATGATGGGCATATAGAAATTCAAGTTTAAAGCTTAAATCAAAAGCTGAAGATACATACTGATCACATAAAGTTGTGTTTGTAAATTTTTACAAAAACTATTAACATGAATCTATTCATTGCTTATTCGTGCATTGTACAATGGCAGCAACGATTTGGAGTTTGGTGAAGGCTTGTTGGGTCTTTAATAATTATGCAAATTTATTTTCGGCTCTAATCTCTTCAGGACATACGATCAAAATCTAGTGTTCCAAAAATAAGGTAACATATCAATATCTAATTAATTAGAAGTTGCAACTTAATCTTGCGCGATCGAGCAAACATCCTGTGCAGAAATCTACGATCTCATAATGATACGCGAAATAGTCATTGTTATGGTTGCTCCATCTTCATCATACTTAACTAGGTTGATGCAAGATTAACTCTCGTGGAAATGCTTGATGTGAGGTATAATTGTGTGTAATGTTGAATTAGTCACCCCTTTGTTTTATTTTTTTATTTCTCTTCTTAACAAATACCAAAACAAGAGTAACTAGTATGTATGGAAGGTTAATGGCGAATAATGTATACGCAGAATAATTGTCTAAATTAAGCTTATAAAAGGTTCATATATAATTGTATACTTACGTGTATGTTGTGACGGCGAATATAATGCAACTAAAATATTTGATGAGAAATGTTTTTCAGTTTTATTTTTCCCGATAAAATAATTTTACGGATGATGACAATTTTAAGTTTCAATAAAAAAGCGATATCAAATTAAATCATATAAAACCTGTATATTACCCCCGTGATGTTGCGGTAATACAATGGTGGTAGCTGACAGGGGCGTAGCCAGGAATTTGTTTGTGGGGGGGCCAAAACTTTGTTAAAGACATTTAGAACTTGACGTAATGTTGAGGATTGTTTAGCCAATTCGTGTTTATATAAGAATTAATATGGGATGATCATTTAAATTGTATAACAGTTAGGATTTCTAGAGATTGGCTAGTACAAGTATGACTATATCAGTTTTTGTGATGGGCCAAAAAACAACAATATGAACACTTTACTATATTGGGCTAATGTAAATATAAAGAAGTTAAAGATTTGTGGGTGTGCCATGGCCCACCTTCGCCTCCACATGCCTCCGCCACTGGTAGCTGATAATAATTGATATATGAGGTCAAATTGATTAACAGTGGCTTATAGTCGTAAGTGAGTATGAGAGAATGTCATTTCATTACATTTATACGGTATATATAGACCACTAATCACTAAATATTTAGATTTTTTGCACCATATCTTTTTAAAATGTAAATTTGCATTATATTAAGAAAAATTAGTTCTACAAATATACACATTTTAAAGTTTTTTTTTTTTTTTTGTACTTGATGGTATAGTTCAAATCTTGTTTTAGTATATTTGTCATACAAAGGTGTGGGGATGTAAATAAAATAATGCTCATAAATGCAAATAAAACTTATATGTAATAATAATCATGTTGAGTTAATTATGAAAAGAGATATCTCTAATTAACCATGTATATATACGAGTAACATAACATATATTAAATTATAGACTTAGCACATAATACTTTGTTCATTTGCCCTTAATAAATTTGTCTCGATTTTTAAAGAAAAAATTTATTTAGATTTTGTAGTTGTGTTGTTATTTTTATTTTATTTTTTTTTTAAAGAAAAGAAAAAAAAATCAAAAGATGTCATTGGTTATCGATGGTGCTTCTCAATTGGGGGTAGATTGACTCTTAAATCTATTCTTGGATCGATTCCTTTACACCGTCAATTAATAAAGTCCCAAGAGGTGTGCTAAAAAATATGGAGTCAATACGTCATCAACTTTTTAATGGGGTCGATGTAAGGATTTGGAAATGGGGTGGGTATTTTGGAATAAAGTGTTGGTCTCAAAGAAGAAAGGAGGCCATCGGGTTTTCAGTTTTTACGCATTAAATCAGGCACTCTTATTTAAATGTGTTTGACGTTTCATATCTCAAGGATCTTCACTGTAGGCGAGGTGTATTCAAGCTATTCATGGTGTTCGTGAAGCTCTTAAATGTCCAAGATCAACGTCAAGACATTCTATTTTGATTGATATTCTTAACGAAATCGAAGTTCTTGAAAATAAAACGATAGGTCTTATAGGGTATTGTAGAAAAAAGATGGGGAATAGTGAGGATACATTATTTTGGGATGAAGTTTGGATGGGTGATTCATTTTTGAAGTGTCAATTTTCGAGATTATATGCTTTGGAAACGCGTAAGCAGATTTCTATTGCGATTAAATTGAGGTATGCTTTTGTTGATTTTTCTTTTCTTCATTTTACAAGGGGAAGGGTTGAGGGTGAGTAGTATCATGAGCTGGGAAGTCTTCTAGAATTGTAAGATTTGGCCCACATACACGACCGGTGGGTTTGGTCATTAACGGGTACAGATGATTTCTCCGTTAAATCGATTCTTAACCTTGTGGAGGATTCTTTGATAAGCTCGGATATGCTACCTACGACATGGGTGGACATGATTCCATTTAAAATTAATGTGTTTGGTTGGCAAGTTCAAAATGATAAATAGCCTACCAGGTTGAATTTATCTCGGTTAGGCGTAGATATTCATTCTATTATGTTTCCCATTTGTGAAGAGGAAGTCAAGTCATTGGCCCACCTTGTGTTTTCGTGTTCCATGGCTCGAGAAGTGTTATTCAAGTTTAGACGATCATGGGGTGTATCCTCTCAAGATTTCCAATCTTGTGAGAAGAGTGGATGCATTGTTTTACGGACCTTCGTATGAGTATGCAAGTGAAGAACGTGTTGTGGCGTCTTTTCTTTGATGTGGTGGAAGATTTGGAGATTTCGTAACCAATTGATAATTGGCGCAAGCAATCCTAGAAGGGCGGTAATTTTTTATGATATTGTGTCTCATTCTTATACTTGGTGTTCTAATCGTTGTAGATTGAAGTCCAACTTGGTAACTTGGATGCAAAAGCCTTCTCTTGCTATTTTGTAATGTTTTTCTTCTAGCTTCTTGCTAGATTAGTTCATAAAATTTGTCGTTTTAAAAAATCATAATTTTCGAACTTGGTGACTCATTAATTCTAACAATTTTTTTATTTTTTTTATTTTTATTTTTATTTTATTTATTTTTTGCATAAAAAAGTATACAAGTTAAAAATAAATAATAAATGAGGTACTAAACTATTGTGTAAAATAACCTAATATAAGTATTTTTAGTGTGTAAATGATGTATTAAAACTTACATTGCTTAAAAATGCATTTATGAGTGTCTTACAAAATTTATTAGAGAAAATGTCATTCATGCATTATATGTACTATATATATAGACTAGCTTCATAGCCCACCCGAATGGGCGGGCTAGCTTCATGATTTTATTCGTTAAGGAAATACAACAATGTAAACTTTTGTAAGATAAACCAATAGTGTAGTTAGTAGCTATAGATGTATATGGAAGCGAACGAAACATAGGTAGTACAATGAAAAACCAAAAGCCAAATTCCGTTAATCAATCTTGCTTAGCCAGCTTTATCCTCTAATAAGAAAAATCGATCTATTCTTTTAATTCAATGATGGACTCCAAAATTCCGAATAAATCTTTGGTCCATGACATTCAACCTTAATTGTTGGGTATAATGAATAGTGGCCGAGGTTCTATTGTACATTTCTACTTAGGGGATATCCATGCATCGAATGTCGACATCACACATATTAATGGTCACCGGTGTTGGTGCATGTAGAAAAATCTTCAATTGTACCTATAAATTTTGAAATTTAATTGGTTATTTAATATGTGATTATGTTTTATAGTGAGCAACATAATCACATATTAAATAACATATCCTATGTCCAAAAGCTAAAAGCTGAAATATCAAACAGACCTAGATATAATGAAGATATCACCATTTTCAAAAAGTAGTGATAACTTTCTTAAACTCATCTATGTTTCGTCAAATGTCATATCGAGTATGTGTGCAACTCTTCGTAAGTAAGATGCATCATAAAAATGCAACTCTACTAAAATACGTAATCATTGTAGAACTCTTCTATGCCAAATTTGATATCATTCCGGATAAAAAAAAATTTGTATAAAAATGGTAATTTTGACCCACTAACTTGTATGAGTCGAATCGTATCATATAATATGGATCACATGAGTAATAAGAAAAGTAGACAAATGCAAAAAGAGAACAAAGTAATTAAGAGTTGTGTTCATAAAACCATAATTTCTTTTGAAATGTGGTTTTACATAAGAATATAGTACACATTACTTGTTTTTAGAATTTGAAAATGGGGATGTGAATTGTTTCGCGCTAGACCTACCTAGCAATGTAAAATATAATTAACTGAAACATTTGTTGTTTAAACGACTTGAAATTCTCAATAACTTTAGCTTAACACGCACCTCTAATTGAGTGAATACGGCAAATTATTTATCTACGATTTTGTGTTGGTCATTGGATTGGCAGATAGTTTTGTGAACTAACTTCGTCAGCATCCTTTGCTCTATGGTCGAAAGTGAAATCACCAAGTGAACAAAAGAGTACATTTGAAAGAGCAGTATGCAATAAATCAAAATGCTCTATCGAGTTGTACAATGACTCAAATGTAAATCAAAATACTTAAATATAGCCCAGATCTCCCATTTCATACGTAAATGAGTCAAAATTGCCACATCCATAAAACAAATAGCAAGCTTACTTTATCACTTTGAATTAACCATCAGGAGGCATAAAGCTCACGGTCTTCTCTGAATCAAATCTTGTCATGTTTACACATTGATGGAAAGTAACATCATTGAGCTCAATAGTTTTGCCACTGCATTTAGTTGCATTTCAAAGTGTTAGATCATCAAGTTGTTCAAGCAAACCAAGCCATCACACAATCAAACTTTATAGGATCAATACCAAACATCTAAAACTTATTAGATCCACATTAAGACTATAAAGTTCTCATTAAACAGCGGCCAATATCAATATCAAATATCTAAAACTTCATAGACCCACAATATGACTATCAAGACCTCATTGAACAGTGATTAATATCAACAATCCTATGTAACGGTCTCGTTAATATAGACTACATCTTAAAAAGCCAACGTTAAGGCCTTGCTTGTTCATGGTAACCTTCCAGCACTTTCAAATATATAAGAAAGTTACAAGTTAAAAGGGTTGTGTAACGAATTTAAACAAAATCAAGTACACACGTCGCCACTTTCTACCTGGTTAAAACGGGTTGGCTTAGGAAGAATTTATGACATTTTGCCCATACAGATCTCATATTTATATATAACAAATGTGTAATATACAAAATTTATGCAATTTAAATTAATAATCTGAATATTAATAGTAACACAGTAATGGAGATTGTCTAAATTGATAATACAAATCTCAAAATCATACATTCATGCCCAACTTCTCCCTTCTTATCTAAGTTTTTTTTGAGTTTGCCCATTTGACCCATTAGAAATAAAGCATAATAGGCTAATATTGCTACATCTATAAACATTCAAGTTATCAAATGAACATCCCTTTAAGTGAATGGTATAGTGAGAAATCAATAAACCAAAAATTAAATATGTTAAGTCTCCATATAAGACCCTCTTAATTAAAAGATAGATGTAAATCCATTCTGCATATGGATGAATGAGGAAACACATACTTTCAGTGGGAAACACTTCATAAGAACTTTTCCAGTCACGCCACAACATAGTACACTACCTAGAACAATAAACTGCGTATTAGAAATGTTATATACAGCTAAAGATGGCAAGTCAAGTAACGGGTCAGGTCAAGTATCATTCGGCACAGGTCAACCATCATACATCCTGAGGTGCACTTGTTAACCATAAATTGCCATCTACACTTGATACACACGCGTGAAGCACAAAACATCAGTACCTTTTGAAGATATAAGAAGATTTACACTTTCCACAACAAAAAACTCAGGATTCCCCAGAACTGACCATCAAAGAGATCATAATAGATAAACATGCAATGAAATGTGCTTACCTTATTTTTTTTATAACGTATACCCTCCCTACGCCAACCAACAACACCAATTACTAGTAGAGTAGCATTGGGAACATGTTTATCTGTAGGTTGTTTACAGTATGATAATGAAACCAGAAACAAATCGGAAAGTATATGAGAAAGAATTAGTTAAGAAATGAATAATACTAATAATAATAATAGATCCTGTGATAACCATGCAAACAGGGTGTGAAGAAATCTTCATGTAAACCAAAAGATTGTCACATCTCAAAGGTTGCATCCATTGCGACTATAAGCCTCTTGCGGCAATCAAGATGTCTGTAAATCACATACAAAAGAAATAGATGAGTTATTAACCAATTCTGCACATACTTAGGTTGATATTACACATATGCTTTATGCACCAAGCTCTGTTTAGATCGGAAATTCAATTTTAAGTAAAGCTTCACCCTTAGCTAATAGTGGTTCCTCAGCACCATGTAGAAAGAAAAAGAAACATGGTCTAAGCTATCAACACATCGTGGGTCTACTGCAAAGTTTAGGCAGAAGGATGTTTTAGTTGACACATACAAATATACAATGCACCGACAAAAAATTGCTACATAGCACATAGAAAATAAGAATACCTCAAACGTTGAGTCTGGCATACGGGGTTCTCTGATACATCAGCAAAACTGTATCCCCTCTACCAACTACAGCAAAAACAAAATCCTACAAAATTGAAGTTGATAAATAATAAGCCAATTTTACACAATATAGTAATGGGCGTTAGGAAACATGTAGACATAACTGACTAACCAAATTTAATGAATATGCAAGTAAACAAGTTATTTATTATACTCCAAATAACTAATCATAAGATTTCGTTTACAGATCAAGATGACAAAGCAATTGACCAAATATAATTACTACGTGAGCTCCGTATTACTCTTTTTCAAACATGTTATAGTAAGAGGCATAACACCATAATGACCAAGAGTGATATAGATAATAGATTTTATTCAAAACTCTCAAGGACCAAACAGATAAGTTGTCCTAATAAAGATCCAAAACCTCATTATATTATCTTAGCACATTGAGATAATAATACGATATTGAGTAAACCATTAGCCGATCAATCTTTTTAAATTTTGTACTTGTACACTAATCATTTTTATCACAAACAAAAGTGAGTTACAAAAAAGTAGACCAATATACAAAGTAAAAC